>CM065590.1:352780008-352813438 GCA_033119425.1 Bufotes viridis
GACAGAGTGCACAGAGTAGTGGGCCCGAGGTACTGTGACCCAGACAAGCCTTGTGATGTGATATGCCGCGTGCACTTCTATAAGGTGAAAGAGGACATTCTCCACGGGGCCTGGAAGAAAGGGGAAATCCTAAACAAAGGTGTGCCTATCACTATTCTGCTAGATGTCTCTGACTCTTCATATGCACAGGTTGGCATGACCGGTGCTGGAGGCCACAAAAGAAGAGAGAGCCACACTCGTTGGGGCCACCCCTTTCACATTATTCTCTGGAAACAAGGGGGACTCTCCATGAACATTCATTACCCAGCAGACCTCCTTGCAAGCGTTCTGCTTCCTGAACATCTCACCGGTCCCAGTACCAGATTGGACCCTACCGCCTCTCCTTCTAAGCTTGACCTCAGACCTCTTCCTCAACATGCATCGCAGGCCAGAACAGGGCCTACTTCATCCCATCCACAACGCTTTCCCAAGACGCACTATCAAGTCTTTCCCCGCTGAGCTTGAAGCAGGAAGACATACAAAAAGGGACGCTTAACATGGAC
Source organism: Bufotes viridis (assembly GCA_033119425.1). Lineage (NCBI taxonomy): Eukaryota > Metazoa > Chordata > Amphibia > Anura > Bufonidae > Bufotes > Bufotes viridis. The sequence continues at coordinate 352,780,551 of CM065590.1, forward strand.
TAGGATGGAACTTCCTGAAGATTGTGTGGTGCACTTTCTCCATTCTAGATGCTCTGTGGAGTAGTTTCTCCCTATGTTTGGGGGGGGGGGGGGATGTTAGTGAGTGGCTGGGAGAAGGGTCTCCCTTTTCCATTTACTCCAGGGCATGTCCCCTCTTTCTCCACCTCTTTCAAGCTGTTTAGAGTTCTAGAGTTTCCCTTAGTTACCAGCATTTATTTAGAGTTGGACAGAGTCTGTTTTTCCTTTTGGTATATTACTTTACTCACTTAGCTCTTTCACTTCCCCCCATTAGGGTACTGAGTCAATCACCCCTCCTGACATTTTTACCGCCGGATGGGTTAAACCACTGTTTGGAGCTTCGGCTCAACTGTAGCTCTTAACAGAGACTTAGTCTCGTTTGACCCCTTTTTCCTTCCCCGCCTCTTTCCTTCCTGCTCATCTATCCCACCCCCCCCACCACTTTTTTCCCCCCTCTCTTTAAGAAAAGCTCGGATGGAATTCAATCCCTCACCATTGCCCAATTTCCTCATGCGTACCGCTGCACTTCTCCAGAATCTAAGACCAAAGGGGTTTCCATTCTTATCCCCAATTCCACCCTTTGGAAGCTGATCGACACCCGCATTGATGGAGCAGGTAGATTCCCGTTCGTGAAAGGTAGGCTGGCTGGCACAGTGACTACTCTAGTGACAATCTATGCCCCAAACTCCGGGCAAGTCCGGTTTCTTGAAAGAACAATGGCAGCCTTGGAGGAATTTACGGAAGGTGGCCTGATACTAGGGGGGAACCTTAACCTCACCATAGACCCCACCATTGACTCCCCTAGGGGTCACTCATATTTACATCACTCTACACAAGTTACACTGAAAGAGCTCCTTCTTTCATACCAATTAGCGGATTCTTGGCGTATACTACACCCGACAGCCCGAGACTATGCATTTTACTCAAATCCTCACAACTCATATTCCAGATTGGACTATCTCTTTGTGCACCACTCCCGGTTGGAACAACTCACTGGGGCACAAATCGACCCGATTACTTTCTTAGACCACGCTTTAATATCCATGTCACTCACAATACCAACCTTACATGCCAGCGCGTGGCATTGGCAGATGAATGATTCTTTGCTACAAGATCTACAGGTCATATCGGAGGTCCAGAAGGATCTGGCTGATTATTTCTTCCTCAAAGCCATGCCAGATAGTGACCCTCTCACAGTTTGGGAGGCAAACAAATGCTACATCAGGGGTACATTTATTTAGATGGGCACTCGGATCAAAAAGGAACAGGCAGCGATGTTGGCTAGACTAGTAGCTCGGATTTACGACCTTGAACAACAACATAAGACTACCTTGGATAGGTACCTGGGAGATGAGCTGTCACAATATAGAGATCAGATTCGCTCCTTGTGTCTATCTAGAGCAAAAGCGACCCTGGTTAAATGGCGCAGGCACTATTATGAACAGGGGAACAAACCAGGTAGGACACTAGTGAGGGCACTGCACAAAACCCAGGCACACTCATATGTGCCTCATCTCTCAGGTACCACCGGTCAACGTGTAACCTTACTTTGGCAAATAACTGAAGCTTTCCATTCATACTACCAAACACTATATAACTTACAATCCTCTGCGGCCCATATATCGGGAGCACACCAACAATCTATCCGTTCATATCTACTATCCTCAGGAGGCAATCACAGCACTAGAATCCCCTCTATCTGCTGCTGAACTAGCCTTGGCCATCAAAGACTTACAAACGGGAGGGTCTACCCTTAACATATTATAAAACTTTTTCCAATACACTGTCACCACGGTTTTTATCAGCTTTCAACTCTTTTGCCTCGATCTGCAGTCTACCCACTGCCACACTCTGGGCCCACATCACGGTTATATCTAAAGAGGGGAAAGATCCAATGCAACATCAAAACTACCAACCCATTTCTCTCATAAATGTTGATTTGAAACTGTTCTATAAGGCTACCCGCCTTGCACCATACAACATCTTCTTCACTTGGACCAGACTGGGTTTATGCCATTAAGGGAAGCACGAGACAACACCACCAGAGTGATTAATATGATATACCATGAAATCATATTTAAAACCCCTATGTTTCTTCTCTCTACTGATGCCGACAAGGTGTTTGACAGAGTTAATTGGGATTTCATGTTTGAAACACGTGGGACTGGGGGAGAGGATGATGGCCCGTATTTGCAACTTATATTCGAGCACTTCTGCTTTGGTTAAAGTGAACAGACAGGGATGTCCTCTCTCCCCCTAGATCTTCATCCTCTGCTTAGAACCTTTATTAGGATGCATAATAGCCAACCCCGATATAGCTGGGATCCAGATTCAAGACACCTCAGATTCTTCCTGAGCCGTCCTCGCACATCACTACCAAATCTCTTGAAAGAGAAAGTCTATTCATCATTATCTAATTTAAAGATAACCTTAAAAAAATCAGAAGCCATGAATGCCTTCCGACCTTCCTAACTGCAGAATTAGTGGATAACTTCCTATTTACTTGGTCCAGTTGACCCCAAATGTATCAGATCTCTACTCCGCAAACTATCCTCCCCTCTTATGGGCCATAAAAACAGATCTTGACCCTTGGAACAAAGGTTTATTCTCTTGGTTTGGCCAGACTGCCATTTTCAAAATTAATGTTGTCCCTAGAAAATGGTACTTTTTACAAGCCGTGTCCATACCCATCCCCAGGTTATTTTTTCACACTTTATTTTCCACCCTTACATGATTCATTTGGGCAGGGAAACCTTCACGAATACCCCGTTCAGTTTTATTTAGACCCAAACACTGTGGAGGTTTGGGCTTGCCAGATTTTGTCTCCTATCATAGGGCCACACACCTGTCGAGGATAGTGGATTGGTGCCGGCATAACGCCAACAAACAATGGGTCATGGTGGAGCAATCCTTCCTGCCCACTCCACTTGCTGCAACATCTTGTTTGGGAACCCACATACCGCTAGAAGCACGCACCAATTCCACCATAGGCCCCCACACTCCGATCTCTATCTTGAGCTACTGGACATTTCTCCGTCCCCTTCACCGCTATCTCCTATCCTGGGCAATCCTCTGTTCCCCCCAGGGATGGACCGGGGTTATTTTTTGGCGGTGGGTGAGTTTGGCGATAGGTTTAGAGCCCACCATTTCATTAAGTCCAACTCTTGGCTCTCCCCTCAGTCACTTAATGACATCTCAGACCCTATAGCCCTGCCAAGCTGGCAATCCAAACAACTAAGACATTTTCTTTTGTTGCTCCCACCAGCCTCCACATATACTAGGGACAGGACTGCCTTTGAGAGCATTTGCAGCGAGAGAGGTCTCTATCTAATCAACCACTCCCTACTTACATACTGAAGTGGGAATTAAGGTCCTCTCCAGATGGTATACGATACCGTCCAGACTTTATTCAGTTTTCCCTACAGTCTCTCTGCTTTGTTGGAGATGTTGGAGGTTCGATTCTACACATCTTTTGAGTGTGTCCTGTGCTCGCCGACTACTGGCAGGAGGTCTGGCGTATCACATCTAAATTCACATCTTTCATGCTCCCCAATACACTATCCATCATAGTTAGATCACTTTGTTTACATACTGAAAGTCAGTGGTGCAACATTTGGTTAATACCGCAAGAGCCTGCATCCCTTGCATGTGGAAGCAAACTTCCGCTCCCACAATAGTAATATGACAGCATCTATGAGGAACATGTACACGAAATTCTACAAAACGTGGCAACATTGGATTGAGTTTCATACCTCCCAGGAATCCAGAGTATTAGGATACTTTCACACTTGTGTTACTCTTTTCAGGCATAGAGTTCTGTCAAAAGGGCTCTATGCTGGAAAAGAACTGATCAGGCATATCCCAATGCATTCTGAATGGATAGGAATCCGTTCAGTTTGTATCAGTATGCCTTCCGTTCAGTCACTGTCAGGCGTTTTGGGCGGATATAATATAATATGTCCATCCGGAATGCCGGATCCGGCATTCATTTCCATTGACTTGCATTAGTGCCGGATCCGGCATTGCGAAACAACTGAAGGACGGATCCGAAAACTGTGAAAAGACTGCAAGACGGATCTGTCCATCAGCATGTCAAGTGGAGAGACAGATCCGTTCTTGCAATGCATTTGTAGACGGATCCGCACCCGGATCCGTCTACAAATGCTGTCAGTTGTCAGACTGATCGGCAGATCTGGCAGGCAGCTCCAACGACCACCTCTTATCTAATCCAGTACTGAGCCACGCCCCCTGCACGGTGATGTCCACCCCAGGTTCAGGCTCATTGAAGAATCTCCTTATGGATTCCAAATGCCGTTATGGTTCGTGGTAGCAGAATCCATAACGGGATGCTTTGATAACCCGAACCCGAACTATGGAAAACTAAGTGTTCATTTTGCACGATCACCTGCTCATTAATTTCTGCACCAACGCTGTCAAAATACCCCACTTCTTATAACTTGAAGGGTTTAATTCCCAAAAAGGTATCACTTATTTGGTGTTTTCACTGTATACCTGTACAGATATACCTCAGGGTCTCTAAAAATGTGATGTGGCACCCAAAAACCATTCGAGAAAAATATGCACTCCAAAAGCTAAATGGCCTTTCTTCACTTATGAGCCTTACCACCATGTAGTTTCCAAAATGGGTTAATTTCTCAGGGGTTTAATTTATTATTTCACCCCAGAGCCTCTACAGTTGTCAGCACAAACTGCATAAATTACCACATTGTGCCTCAAATGCACATTGTGCTCTTTTAGTCCTGAACCCTTTTGTATGTACAAGCAAAATATTAGAGCCAAATGTAGGATGTTTCTAATAATCGAAAAGCACAGTGCCCCCTTCCTTCTCAGCCCTGCAGTATGCCCATACAGCTGTTTATGACCACATATAGGGTGTCGCCGTATTCAGGAGAAAATTCTTAACCAACTGTGAAGTATTTTTTCTCCTGTTGGCGTGTGTGAAAATGAAAAAATATGGGTAATCAAATAAATAGTAATTTTTCATTTTCACAGCCAAGTATTTCTAAATTCTATGAAACGCCTGTGGGGTCAAAGCACTCATTATACCCTTCGATAAATTCCTTCAGAGTATAGTTTCCAAAATGGGGCAACTTTTTAGAGGTTTCCACTGAAGGTTTACCTTAGGGTCTCTTCAATTGTGACATAGCGCCAGAAAACTATTTTAGCAAAATCACCCCTCCAAAAGCCAAATGGTGCTTCATCTCTTCTGAGCACTACAGTGTAAACAACAGTTTATGACCACATATTGGATGTTTCTGTAAACTACAGAATCAGGGTAATAAATATGGAGGTTTGTTTTGCTGTGAACCCTTAATGTATTACAGGAAAAATAGATTAAAAAATAGATGTAATTTTCTAAATTGGGGTAATTTATGGATGGTTTTTATTATGCAAGCCCCTCAGTCACTTCAGAACTGAATGGGTCTCTAAACAAAAAAATTGGTTTTAGAGATTTTCTAATTCTAAGCCTTCTAACATCCTAAAAAAATAAAATAACATTTAGAAAATTATTCCAACATAAAGTGAGGTATCATTATCTTTAAAGCAGAGAAATTCATATTTAGAAAATGTTTTCAAATGTTATATAAATGTTCAATTTTTTTGTTTTAAAATAACAGTAAAACATATCAACCCAAACTTACCAGTAACCTGAAGTACAATGTGTCAAAAAAGATTCCCCAGGACACTGAAAGGCAAATGTGCTGAGCTATGACACTATTTTTATTTTGGTAGATTTAGAATTCTACACTCTATCACAGTTCCACATGGGGGTAAAACAGCTTTCCTAGGACTTGAAATGGAAACCTACTTATGATACTATTTAGAAGTGAGGAGGGGGAATCATTTTGATAGATTTAGTATTCTACAGTCTATTACAGCTTCATTTTGATAGATTTAGTATTCTGCAGTCTATTACAGCTCCACGTGGTGGTAAACCAGCTTTCCCAGGACCCTGAAAAGCAAACCTCCCTAGCTATGGAAGTAAGAAGTAAGGAGAATGATTTATTTAGGTACACTTATCATTTAGCAGTCCCTACTACAGGTCCATATTATTTATTTTACGAACTTATATAGCACCAACATATTCTGCAGCATTTCATATCATCGTTAATTTGCTAACCAGCTTCCCGGAACCCTGAATGACAAATCTGTCTAGCTATGCTACGGTATGGAGGGAGGATTTGTCACTGGGATTCTGGGACTCCACTTTTCCATGCTGGAAAATCCAGCTAGGTATTCTACAATAATTGGGATTTAATAATTCATAAACAGTCTGATCTGGAATTTTGCAGTCTGGAAAAAACAGGGCAACAATCTCTGTGGGATGGTGATGTTATATTAAATACACATAATGCCGCCCAGATTTTTCAGGACCCTGAATGGCAAGCTGGCCTAGCTATATGAAGGCAGTTTGGGAAAGCTGGGCAAAAACCTCTGCAAAAATGTAATGGAGGCCAAACTGTCTGTGTACACTAGATCTATAAGTATTGTATGGAGACAACAATAAATATATACTATATATGTAGTTTGATCTTCAGAATACCACCACATGTTACCCAGCTTTTAAAAGTTACTGAAATGCAAATCTGCACAATTATGCAGTTAAGGGAAAACTAGATGGATTAGCTTTTCAGCTTTATGTTGTATGGCTGGTACTATGTATATGCCATTTCCTTCTTTTCTAGTTTATTTTTCATGGTCTGCGATTGTGATATCTGACAAACAAGAGCAAGTAGCAAAGGCACCTCAGATTAGGTTACATTTTGTTGGATGTTCTTTTTTTTCTTTGCTTGGATTAGTGGCACCTCAAAGGCTGGTTCACATCACAATGATGGTCTCCGTTTAATGTAAGCATGTGCTTTCGTAGGTATACAATCATGATTTCCTCATTAACCACTTTGCATCTAATCCATATGCCCCCTTCCTGACCAGGCCTAACTCTGCAAATCTGACATGTGTCACTTTATGTGGTAAAAACTGTGGAACGCTTTTACTTATCCGAGCCATTCTGAGATTGTTTGCTCGTCACATATGGTACTTCATGACAGTGGTAAATTTGAGTAAAAATATGTTATTTTTATTTATAAAAAAATGCCAAATTTACAAAAAATGTAGAAAAATTCGCAATGTTCAAAATTTCAATTTCTCTGCTTTTAAAACAGATACCTCCTAAAATAGTTATCACTTTACATTCCCCGTATGTCTACTTCATGTTTGGATCATTTTGTGAATGTCATTTTATTTTCGGGGACGTTAGAAGGCTTAGAAGTTTACAAGTAAATCTTGAAATTTTTCAGAAAATTTCGAAAACCCACTTTTTATGGTTCAATTTGTGTTCGAAAATCCACTTTGTAAGGACCAGTTCAGGTCTGAAGTCACTTTGTGAGGCTTAAATAATGGAAACCACCCAAAAATAACCCCATTTTAGAAACTACACCCCAAACAGAACTCAATATGTGGTCGTAAACTGCTGTATGGCCACACGGCGGGGCACTGAAGGAAAGGAACGCCATATGGTTTTTGGAAGGCAGATTTTGCTGGACTGGTTTTGAATGCCATGTCCCATTTGAAGCTACCCTGATGCACCATTAGAGTAGAATCTCCAAAAAGTGACCCATTTTGGAAAATACACCCCTCAAGGTATTCAAAACTGATTTTACAAACTTTGGTAACCCTTTAGGTGTTCCACAAGAGTTAATGGAATATGGAGATGAAATTTCAGAATTTCAATTTTTTTGCAAAAATCCATTTTAATCAATTTTTCCCCAGTAACAAAGCAAGGGTTAACAGCCAAAAAAAAACTATTTATTGCCCTGATTCTTTAGTTTACAGAAACACCCCATATATAGTCTTAAACTGCTGTATGGGCACATGGCAGGGGAGCAGAAGGAAAGGAGCGCCATGTGGTCTTTGGAAGGCAGATTTTGCTGCAATGGTTTTTTGACACCATGTCACATTTGAAGACCCCTAGATGCCCCCCTAGAGTAGAAACTCCAAAAAGGTGACCCCATTTTAAAAACTATGGGATAAGGTGGCAGTTTTGTTGGTACTATTTTAGGGTACATATGATTTTTGGTTGCTCTATATTACACTTTTTGTGAGGCAAGGTAACAAAAAATAGCTGTATTGGCATCATTTTTATTTTTTGTTATTTAAAATGGTCATCTGACAGATTAGATTATGTGCTGGTTTTATAGAGCAGGTTGTTACGGACACGACAAAACAAAATATGTCTATGTACGTCAGTTTTGCATAATTTTTTTTGTTTGTTTTTGGGCGACTGTCTTATGTAGGGGCTCTTTTTTTTCGGTATGAGATGACAGTCTGATTGGCACTATTTTAGGGTGCAAATGACTTTTTGATCGCTTGGCATTACACTTTTTGTGATGTAAGGTGACAAAAAATGGCTTTCTTGACACTTTTTTTTTTTACAGCGTTCATCTGAGGGGTTAGGTAATATAGTATTTTTACACAGCAGGTTCTTACGGATGCGGCGATACATAATAGCTATACTTTTTATTTATTTAAGTTTTACACAATAATATTTTCAAAACAAAAAAAAAAAAATCATTTTAGTGTCTCCATAGTCTCAGAGCGATAGTTTTTTATTTTCTGGGCGATTGTCTTAGGAAGGGTATCATTTTTGCGGAATAAGATGATAGTTAGTTTGGTATTATCTTGGGATGCATATGACTTTTTACACTTGCTATTACACTTTTTGTGATAAGGTGACAAACAAACTTTTGACACCGTTTTTATTGCATTTTTTTTTACGGTGTTCACCTGAGAGGTTAGGTCATGTTATATTTTTATAGAGCCGGTCGTTACAAAAGTGGCAATACCTAATATGTCTACTTTCTTTTATTTATTTAAGTTTTACATAATATCATTTTTGAAACAAAAAAAAAATATGTTTTAGTGTCTCCATAGTCTGAGAGTCATAGTTTTTTCTATTTTTTGGGCGATTGTCTTAGGAAGGGTATCATTTTTGCGGAATAAGATGATAGTTTGATTGGTATTATTTTGGGGTGCATATGACTTTTCGATCGCTTGCTATTACACTTTTTGTGATATAAGGTGACAAAAATGGCTTTTTTGTGGCACTGTTTCTATTTTTTTTTTTTTTTTTACGGCGTTCACCTGAAGGGTTGAATCATGTCATATTTTTATAAAACTGGTTGTTACAGATGCGGCGATACCTAATATGTCTACTTTTTTTATTTATTTCACTTTAACACAATAATAGCATTTTTGAAACTGAAAATTAGGTTTTAATGTCTCCATGTTCTGAGAGCTATAGTTTTTTTTTATTTTTTGAGCAATTTTCTTATATAGGGGCTCATTTTTTGCAGAATGACTGTTTTATTGGTATCATTTTGTGGGACATACACCTTTTTATAACTTGGTGTTGCACGTTTTGTGATGTAAGGTGACAAAAATGGCTTTTTTTTTACACAGTTTTCATTTTTTATGGTGTTTATCGGACAGGGTGGATCATGTGACATATTTATAGAGCCGGCCGTCACGGACCCGGCAATACCAAATATGTCTATTTATGCAGCAATCTAGAAGGCAGGGACACCTGGGAACTGTCCCTGCCTTCTCTCTGGGTTGCCCTGCTGTCGCTGACAGCAGGCAACCCGCTCTGCAGCTGCACGATTAGTGTGCAGCTGCGATCTTTGAATGGACGTTCCAGAACATCCATTCAGCGTCAAGCATCCACCCATAGGACGTTTATATCCTATGGGCGGATGCGAGGTGGTTAATCAATCACTATAATACATATTTCAAGCATGATTTCAAGCTTCCCGGTCATGCTGAAGAAAATAATCCCCACAGCATGATATTGCCACCACCATGTTTCACAGTTGGGATAGTGTGTTCCGGGTCATGTGCAGTGTTAGTCTTCTGCCAGACATAGCATTTTCGATTTAAGCCAAAAAATTCTACTTTGGACTCATCTGACCAGAGAATCTTCTTCTTATGGTTTGCTTTGAAAAGTTGTTCTTGCTACTCTATCATAAAGGCCAGAATAGTGGAGTACATGACTAATAGTTGAGAGTACAGGGATCAGAATAAAAATGCATGCCACACTTTTCAGATTTTTTATTATTAAAAATTTTGAAAGGCATGTATCGCTTTCTTAATTCACTCATACTTGATACTTGGTCTGTTGGTCTATCACATAAAATCCCAATAAAATACATTTAATTTTGTGGGTTTAACGTGCACAAATGTGGAAAAGTTCAAGGTGTATGAATACTTTTTTAAGGAATATATATATATATTTTTTTTTTTTTATTGTGGCAGTGGAGCTGCCAGAAGGCCATAAGAAGGCCATTGAAGTGGCATATCTCACCCAGAGCAAGCTGGGTGAAATACAAGAAAGGTTGGGAAAATAGTTTTTTCCCACTGTCTGCAGCAGTCAGGCTGGTAATGGGGATAATTAGCAGCCAGCTGAGGAGCTTGGATAAATCGTGGCTGAGCTCCTCAATCAGGGCTCCCAGTCTGGGAAAGGAGCAGGCTGTGTCAAGTCCTGTGGGAGCCAGGACCCTCTAAACCTGTGTGTAGGGTAAGCACTGGTGATGTGTCTTGGGGAGCTGGGTGGTAGACCCAGATCCTGACAGAAAGGGAAAGACTGTTTAGTCAGTGGCCAGACGGCCGAGGATTTATTTTTATGATTTTGTTGTACTGCTGTGATGACAATAAAGCTGGTTGTGGCCAGTTTGCATCCGAATCTACAGTGGTGGAGTGGCTTCTTGATGTGTGCCAACCGTCTAAGGTGATAAGACGGCGATCTGGAAGAGCTAAATGACCCCGAGTTGTTACAAATATATATATATATATATATATATATATATATATATCTATAAAATACAAAAGAAAAAAAACAGCAGCATAGCACTGAGATTGGGTGCAAATACCGTACGACCGCTGGCTAGGCAGTCACAAATCCATAGATCCAAAAATAAGGCAGCACTCCGCTTTCTGGTGAATAGTGAACCCTCTTTATTTTCCCATCTGCGACGTTTCAACCACTCTTTGTGGTCTTTATCAAGCATACCATGCTTGATAAAGACCGCAAAGAGCGGTTGAAACGTCGCAGATGGGAAAATAAAGAGGGTTTACTATTCACCAGAAAGCGGAGTGCTGCCATATTTTTGGATCTCTCTCTCTCTCTATATATATATATCTGTCTGGAGAAGTAGTGGACGGGAACTATGTGTGCCCAAGGTTCCTCACTGATGTCATTTTCAAAAAAGCCCCCATTCCATTCAGACAGCTCGGATGGAATGAGGACTACTACTCAGGTATGCTAGCTTGATAAAAGGCTGAGAATGGAGACACCTCTCTCTCTCTCTGCCTGGTGGCAGAACTGCTTGGAGTCTCTGAGAGCATAGCAAGTGGTACAAACAATAAGGTTATGTTTGGTGCCCAGTGTTAGGCTGGCACCAGGTTAGTCAGGAGTTCCTTATTGATAGTTAGAGCGGGACAGGCGTAGAGTTTTGTTTGTTTTTGTTTATTTATGTACCACCGGCTGGCAATAAATCTGGACAGTTGATGGAAAACTGAGGTTGCCTGGAATCTGTGCTCAATAGAGCGTGCTCGTTGATCCAAGAGACGACCCCCTCTCACTACCTAACACTTACAATATATACATACATATATACAGTGGATATAAAAAGTCTACACACCCTGTTAAAATGTTAGGTTTCTGTGCTGTAAAAAAGATGAGACAAAGAAAAATAATTTCAGAACTTTTTCCACCTTTAATGTGACGTATAAATCGCACAACTCAATTGAAAAACCAACTGAAATCTTTTAGGTAGAGGGAAGAAAAAATATAAAAATAAATTAATATGGTTGCATAAGTGTGCATACCCCAAACTAATACTTTTTTGAAGTACCTTTTGAATTTATTACACCACTCAGTCTTTTTGGGTATGAGTCTAATTATTAGCATAGCACATTTTGACTTGGCAAGATTTCGGTTGTTGTCATGCTGAAAGATGAAGTTCCTCTTCATGTTCAGCTTTCTAGCAGAAGCCTGAAGCTTTTGTGCCAATATTGACTGGAATTTGGAACTGTTCATAATTTCCTCTATCTTAACTAAGGCCCCAGTTCCAGCTGAAGAAAAACAGCCACAAAGCAAGATGCTGCCACCACCATGCTTCACTGTGGGTATGGTGTTCTTTTGGTGATGTGCAGTGTTGTTTTCGTGCCAAACATATCTTTTGGAGTTATGGCCAAAAAGTTCAACCTTGGTTTCATCAGACCATAACACCTTTTCCGACATGCTTTTGGGAGACTTCAGATGTGTTTTTGCAAAATGTAGCCTGGCTTGGATGTTTTTCTTCGTAAGAAAAGGCTTTTGTCTTGCCACTCTACCCCATAGCCCAGACATATGAAGAATGCGGGAGATTGTTGTCACATGTACCACACAACCAGTACTTGCCAGATATTCCTGCAGCTCCTTTAAAGGGGTTCTCCGGCCTCTCCTTTAAATTTGGGGAACTTTAATTACCCTTGGAGGGAAGTATATTACAGGTATACTTACCCTCCGCAGAGCAGCCCTTCATAGGATCCTCTTCACGGTCATGTGACTGCTCCAAACGCAGTTTCCAGGCTTCCAGTCCAGCGCCGTCTTCTTCTTTTCCTGCCTGAGGCAGGAGAGGGAACGTCATCGCTGATGTCACCGCCTCCTGCCGGCCTTCTCAAGTCCCGACTCGTGTACACTACATGTACATGTAAGCACTGTGTATGAGTCTCAGCATAGCGATCAGCCACAGAGGCTGATCTCTATGCTTTACAGGTCATTAGGGCACTGTGGATGGCAAAGGGGGCACATGAGGGGCACTGTGGATGGCAAAGGGGGCACATGAGGGGCACTGTGGATGGCAAAGGGGGCACATGAGGGGCACTGTGGATGGCAAAGGGGGCACATGAGGGGCACTGTGGATGGCAAAGGGGGCACATGAGGGGCACTGTGGATGGCTAGGGGGCACATGAGGGGCACTATGGATGGCAAAGGGGCACATGAGGGGCACTGTGGATGGCAAAGGGGCACATGAGGGGCACTGTGGATGGCAAAGGGGCACATGAGGGGCACTGTGGATGGCAAAGGGGCACATGAGGGGCACTGTGGATGGCAAAGGGGGCACATGAGGGGCACTGTGGTTGGCAAAGGGGGCACTTTGGAAGGCAAAGGGGGCATGAGGGGCACTGTGGATGGCAAAGGGGGCACATGAGGGGCACTGTGGATGGCAAAGGGGCACATGAGGGGCACTGTGGATGGCAAACGGGCAAATGAGGGGCACTGTGGATGGCAAAGGGGCACATGAGGGGCACTGTGGATGGCAAAGGGGCACATGAGGGGCACTGTGGATGGCAAAGGGGCACATGAGGGGCACTGTGGATGGCAAAGGGGGCACATGAGGGGCACTGTTGATGGCAAAGAGAGCACATGAGGGCCACTGTGGATGGCGAAAGGGCACTGTGGATAGCAAAGGGGGAACTCAATGGCACACAAGAGACACCATGAATGGCAATGGGGCACTGGATGGCAAATGGGGCACTGAATGGCACATGAGGGTCACTGTGGATGGCAAAAGAGGCACTGGATGGCACACAAGGAGCACTGGGGATGGCAAAGGGGGCACTGGATGGCACACAAGGGGTACTGTGGATGGCAAAGGGGGTACTGGGTGGCACACAAACGGCACTTGATGGCAATCGGGGCACTGGATGGCACACATGAGGTGTACTGTGGATGGCAATCGGGGCACTGGATGGAACACATGAGGGGCACTGTGGATGGCAATGGGGGCACTGGATGGCACATGAGGATGGCAATGGAGGCACTGGATAGCACTGTTTTGGGGGCCCTGAAGATGTCACTGTTATGGGCGCTCGTGCACAGAACCATATCTGTTTTGCTATGTGCAAGTTGCGAATCCACTAAATAAGGTTACTGTCCGTGTGCGATTCACATTTTTTTGCAGTCCCATTGAATTCTATGGGTTTTAGATCTGCATTATAAGGACCAGAATAGGACATGTTCTATATTTTGCAGAACTGACATACGGTTGTGGAAAGCACATCGACGTCATCAGTGTGTTTTCTACATCCGTATGTCAGTACTAGTAAAGACAGAACATGTCCTATTCTGGTCCTCAAATTCATAGAACTCAATGGGACTGCAAAAAATGTGGATCACAAAATGCATACTGTAATGTGCATAAGGGCTTAGATACACAGCTCAGCAGGCAGGATCATACAAGATAGGATTAGACATACAGCTCAGCAGGCTGTATCACACACACACCAGGCTGTGTATTAGGCACACATACATGATAGGATTAGATACAGATGTGTTTGAATATGATGTGTTTATTACACTCTGGAGATGGTGAGGGAAGAGCCTATGGACGGTCAGTAATGAGATTTAGACACTAACTGAGAAGTAGATTCATGTCTGTGTGCAGAAAGATGGACACAGGAGTTGTAATGGGTGTAGCTGCTGCAGGCAGAGCAGTGTGGGGGCGTGGCCAGCCTGTGACTCCTCTCTGTGCAGTGCAGCCAGGCTTGTGTATCAATAAAGTTATGTATTCAACAAAACAAGAAGGGAAGAAAGTAAACAGATCTGCCAGGATAATGTGATGTCTTCCAGGGGGAAAGGAAAGCTCAGATATGAAATACAGGCATTGGGGGAATATGTATGGATGATGAGGGGTGTTAGGAGCATAAAAGGAACTTTGATTTTGGGACTGGACAACCTCTTTAATGTTGCTGTAGGCATCTTGGTAGTCTCCCAGACCAGTTTTTTTTCTTGTCTTTTCATCGATTTTGGAGGGACGTCCAGTTCTTGGTAATGTCACTGTTGTGCCATATTTTTCCACTTGATGATGACTGTCTTCACTGTGTTCCATGGTATATCTAATGCCTTGGAAATTCTTTTGTACCCTTCTCCTGACTGATACCTTTTAACAATGAGATCCCTCTGATGCTTTGGAAGCTCTCTGTGGACCATGGCTTTTGCTGTGGGATGCGACTAAGAAAATTTCAGGAAAGACTAGAGCGGCTGAACTTTATTTGGGGTTAATCAGATGCACTGTAAATGATGGCACATGTATGCTGACTTCTATTTAACATGATTTTGAATGTGATTGCTTGATTCTGAGCTACATCCCCAGTTATAAGAGGGTGTGCACACTTACGCAACTTTATTATGTTAGTTTTTTTGTTTTCTTCCCTCCACCTAAAAGATTTCAGTTTGTTTTTCAATTGATTAAAGGTGGAAAAAGTTCTGAAATGATTTATCTTTGTCTCATTTTTTTACAGCACAGAAACCTGATAATTTAACAGGGGTGTGTAGACTTTTTATATCCACTGTATTATATATGGATGCCTTTGACAGATGTAATAGAGTGATATCCATATATTTATTTCATGTTTAAGGGTGCTTTCACACTTGCGTTTGGAAGATCTGGCATAGAGTTCTGTCGTCGGGGCTCTATGACGGAAAGATACTGATCAGGATTATCCCCATGCATTCTGAATGGAGAGAAATCCGTTCAGTATGCATCAGGATGTCTTCAGTTCAGTCACTGAACGTTTTTTGGACAGAGAAAACTGCAGCATGCTGCAGTATTCTTTCCGTCCTGGGATAGGGAGCAAAACGGATCCATCATGACCCCCAATGCAAGTCAATGGGCACAATCTGCCACAATAGAAAACGGATCTGTCCTCCATTGACTTTCAATAGAGTTCAAAACGGATCCGCTTTGGCAATGTTAAAAAATAGTTAACATTAATACAAGCGGATCAGTTCAAACGGATGCGTGAGGTTGTATTATCTGTAACTGAAGTGTTTCTTTCCGGCATAGAGCCCCGACGACGGAACACTATGCCGGAAAACAAAAATGCAAGTGTGAAAGAGCCCTAAAATATATATTAGATTGCTCAAAAAAAAATAAACAAAACTAAAGGGGTTATTTGAGATTGTAAAAATTAACATAATAGTAGGAAAAACAAATAAAACATAGTAGTAGGAAAACAAATAAAACTACTCACCTGTTAAATCTCCCACCACTACTTCCCCAGTGCTCCAGTGGTCCCTGACAATATTTGTTTTGCCTGTCCTGCAGTGACTGTCACATATATTCATGTAACCTTTGCAGCTAATTACTAGCTTCCGTGGTCTTGTGCCATATATGTTAGCAGCACCACTAAGGCTGGTATTGAACCAGCAGAAGCATTCCTTCCCAGCAGCAGATCTTCAGCAAAGGAGACCACTGCTATTACATACAGTAATCTCCACCACAGTATAGGGAGGAGTGATTGCTAATGCCATTGCTTGTCTCCATACAAAAATCACAACTTTCCGGCAGCAGACCATGATTAGTCAGTATGATCTTCTCCCGGTAAATGATTTTCAAGCATACTTAAAAATTGAAATTGCCCGATGTGTAATCGCCAGTACTATTACACATGTAGATCATCGCTAATGAGCATTCCTACGAATGCTCATTGGTGACGATCTGCACAATTACCTGCTGGTGTAACACAGCTTTAAGACAAGTAATCGGCTCCAACAGTCACGTGGATATACGGAACATCTTTACTGCAGCAAAGTAAACTAAGATAGGAAGGGACCACCATTACATTTCTGCTGGAGTGATGGAGCATTTACTATAGCTGTATATTTGCCTTTTAGAGTTTTATTCCACATGAGTTTTGTCCTAAGTCTGTGGCCTAAAATAAGGTAACTTCAGATTCAGGAATTCAGTAAGGAACAGAATTTATGCACTTATCGTCTTCATTGCATTTTTGTTTAATCTGCATTACCAAATATGTGCTCCAAGATTAAAAGTGCAGTCAAGTGCACATCTTGTGCAAAATATGCAATCCTTGAGTTGTGCTGTTTGAGGGTGCATATCACTGTGCAAAATGTGGACAAATTGGACCACAAATCTTGGATCTAAATAAGCAAATTGCAACACTGATATGCCGTGACAATATGGAAATTACCTTGCTGCTCACTGAACAGACACTCACTAGGGCAGATGTGGGGGTGGCTGGGAATAAGGAGGTGCAGGAAAGTAAGGTGGCTACCTGGGTAATAGCAGGTAAATCAGAGGGAAGAGGTTTAACCATTTCTACCCCGGAGGTTTTTTTGTTTTTGTGTTTTCGTTTTGCGCTCCCTGCCTTCCCTTAACTTTTTTATTTGTCTGTTTACATAGCCATATGAGAGCTTGTTTTTTGCAGGACAAGTTGTACTTTCCAATGCCACCATCTAATATTGCATATGATGTAGTGGGAAGCGGGAAAAAAATTCCACCACAGTTTTTTTTTTTTTTATTTACGACATTCGATAAAACTGACTTCTTTTATTCTACAGGTCAGTACGAATCTGTCGATACCTTATATGTATAGTTTTTATTGCGTTCAGATGGTGATAAAATAATAAAAAAGTGGGAAAGATTCTGTTTTATTTTTTCTTCGCCATATTTTGACCCCTATAACTTTTTTGTCATTATGTGTACGGAACTGTGTGGGGGATCGTTTTTTGGGGGGCGATCTGAACTTTTCATTGCTACCATTCTGGGGTGTGTATTTGATCACTTTTTGTTTATTTTTTTTGTAGAAAAAGATGTGACCAAAAACAGCGAATCGACCTGTTTGATAGCTTTTTTCCGTTTTGCTTTTTGCCGTATGGGGAATATATTTTTACTACTATAGGCGTTTTTGCACATGGCGACACCCATGATGTGTATTTTTTAATTTTTTTTAGTTCTTTTATTTTGGAAAAAGGGGGGGGGGGTGATTTGAATTATGTTTTTTTTTTATTTTTTTTTATTTCTAAAAACTTTTTTTTTACACTTTTTTTTTATAGTTTCCATAGGGAACTATAACAAGCAATCATTATATTGCTATTCTCATAGACCCTAATGCACTAGCATTGGAGTCTATGAGAAAATTGCTAGTTTCCTATGTAGCCCTATTACAGGCAAGGTCTCCATATATGCAGGAGCCTCCTGTCATTCACAAAGATAGGGGCTGCTGCACACAAGCCGCACGGGGGAGATGGAGATTCACTGGAAAGGCGCACTTTCGGTGTTCCACGAGCTCAGATGCCATGGCTCAGGATTGACCAGGGCATCTGAGGGGTTGAATTTCTGCGATCGGCATTACTGCCGGTTGCGGCCATTAAGACAGGTTTCTGCTATAAGAAACAGCAGGCTACCTATGGCACTCGTTCCGCTCAGGAGAGGGCACCATCTTTTAAAGACCCAGCGGCGCTGGTCGGGCAAGGGTTAAGGAGGCTAGCCCTGATCTTACACACACTAAGTTTGCCAAGTTGGCAGATGAGGGGGAATGTTAGTTCATAGGTAGCACGGCTGCAGTAAGATGCTTCCCCTGCTAATCAGAGTGTCACACCAGCGGTCCATGCCATCTCTGTCTTGCTGTCCAGGGCAAGTGCTTAGTGAAATTTCCTTCAGCATTGACAGAGTTAATCCCTTCCTCCTTCCCCTGTCTAGGTGCTGGTTAAGTTGCTGATCAGTCACCCAATTTAGCTGAGCTGTAGTTCTACCTCCTCGTCTGAGCTTGAAGGTTGTCTAGACTCAAGTTAACAGCTAAGGTGATCTGTTGTCTGTATACCCATGTACCAAACCTTGGCTGTCTACTGATTCTGCTCCTTGCCGCCTGCCCCAACCTTGGAATTGCTAGTTTGGACTGTGTTCAGACTATGTTTTTTGCCTGTGTCCTTGGGGCTTCGCCCCAGTGTCTCTGACTCCCATGGGTCAGCAGCCAAATACACCAGGATTACTCCAGGAAGTATCATCCTGACTGGTTCCCTGCAGTGAAGACAAGATCCCTGTACAGGATTAAAGGGTGAAAATCAGGAAACTGCCAGGATAACGGCCTTATGTTTAGCCCAACGTCAAACTGGTTAGTTGGCACAGTGGTATGTCAGGGTATGTCAGCTCCAGTAAAGAGGGGATTAGGAGTGCAGAACAGGCCTGATGTTAGCCCAGTGCTCCATGCCTGTGTTGCTGGTCCTACACGCAGGCGCTAGGCTCCCTCATTCCCTTCTGCTTGTGTCTTGTACTGTTGTTAGGGCGTGTATGGGTGTGTCTCTCCTCCCTTGTGAGGCAGCACATACCGCCCTCTATCTTCCCAGCCTATGGCTGGGTTGCAAGAAGTATTTAAAGGCGCTTCCTGACCCAGATATAGACTGGGAAACGGAAACCTGTGGATCTCATAAAGGAAACAGGTTCTTGGCAATAACTAAAGACAACCTTTCCTACTGATAAGAGTGGGCAGCAGGTAACCTAACTGTTGTATCTGTGCCCTGTGCCAGAGTTTACTTCCTGCTTGTGTCTTGTACTGTTGTTAGGGCATGCATGGGTGTGTCTCTCTTCCCTTGTGAGGCAGCATGTACCGCCCTCTATCTTCCCAGCCTATGGCTGGGTTGCAAGAAGTATTTAAAGGCGCTTCCTGCCCCAAGAAGGCGCCTGAGCAATCTTGGTTACTAGATTGTCTAGTTCCTAGTGTAAAGGTGTTTTGTAGTTTCTGCCTTTCTGCAAGAAGTATTTAAAGGCGCTCCCTGCCCCAAGAAGGTGCCTGAGCAATCTTGGTTACTAGCTTGTCTAGTTCCTAGTGGGAAGGTGTTTTGTAGTTTCTGCTTTTCTGTGTACGAGGCCCTGCTTTTTGATTTAACGAATTTTGTTTGTTTGCTGCCTGCCCTTGGACTTCGTTTACGGACTTTGCCTGATCACTGCGTCCCCTGACTCTGGACTTCCTGACCACTTCCTTACCCTCAGTGCTTGCACCAGTATCTCTGACCCACTGGTCAGCTGCCACTAAAGCGGGGACTTCTCTGGAGTGGCACCTGGTAACTACCCTAACGGCCTATCCTCACCATCAGAGGTTCTAGTGAAGACTAGTGTTGAGCGAACAGTTCGAGAATAGTTCGGGTTCGTAGCGAATTTTGGGGTGTTTGAGACACGGACGCGGACATTTTCAAAAAAGTTGGGTTCATTATTCGCGATTTCTTCTCGCTTTCTGAAGGGCTGCACAGCAGCCAATCAGCTAGCGTTTTACTTCTTGTCCTAAGAGCCCATCACAGCCATGCCTACTAATGGCATGGCTGTGATTGGCCAAGTGCATCATGTGACCCAGCCTCTATTTAAGCTGGAGTCACGTAGCGCTGCACGTCACACTGCTCTGATTAGTGTAGGGAGAGGACGCAGCTGCTGTGAGGGCGAGATTAGGGAAAAGTCTGCAAAAGCACCTAATGAAGTGATCGATCTACAGCTGTGAATGATTGAACTTCTGCTAGTTACTTGCTCACTGGTTTTTAGGCTGCACAGAGCGTTTTTCTGTCACTTATTTTCTGACTTATGGTGCACCAGAACAAGCTGCCACCAAGTCCATCAATCCATCAATACTAGTTTTTTTTGCTATATCCTACATCAGGGGCTTGGCTGTGCTAATTATCACCCCTAGCAGGACAGCAATTTCTATATTTTATTAAGGGGTTAAATACAATTGCCAAAATACCAATCCCCTAAATCTGGTGTTCCAGCTTTGGCTAGCCAAGTATAATACGGTCTGCTGTTTGGCAAAGGATAGATTATTTTCTGAGGTGAAATTCAATTGTCAAAATAGCAATCCCCTAAATCTGGTGTCCCAGCACTGGCTAGCAAACTATAATAGTGTCCGCCAAAACATATATTTTGTTCTGGGGTGAAATTCAATTGCCAAAATAGCAATACCATAAATCTGGTGTCACAGCTGTGGCTGGCAAACTATAATAGTGTCCGCAAAAACATATATTTTGTTCTGGGGTGAAATTCAATTGCCAAAATAGCAATACCATAAATCTGGTGTCCCAGCACTGGCTGGCAAACTATAATAGTGTCCGCCAAAACATATATTTTGTTCTGGGGTGAAATTCAATTGCCAAAATAGCAATACCATAAATCAGTGGTTTCAGCTGTGGCTAGCCAAGTTTCATAGTGTCCTGCAAATTATATATTTTGTTCCGGGGTGAAATTCAATTGCCAAAATAGCAATACCCTGAATCTGGTGTCCCAGCTGTTGCAGGCCTAGTTTAAATTTGTCCGTAACAGGGTATATTTTGTTCTGGGGTGAAATTCAATTGCCAAAATAGCAATACTATAAATCAGTGGTTTCAGCTGTGGCTGGCAAACTATAATAGTGTCCGCCAAAACATATATTTTGTTCTGGGGTGAAATTCAATTGCCAAAATAGCAATACCATAAATATGGTGTCCCAGCACTGGCTGGCAAACTATAATAGTGTCCGCCAAAACATATATTTTGTTCTGGGGTGAAATTCAATTGCCAAAATAGCAATACCATAAATCTGGTGTCCCAGCACTGGCTGGCAAACTATAATAGTGTCCGCCAAAACATATATTTTGTTCTGGGGTGAAATTCAACTGCCAAAATAGCAATCCACTAAATCTGGTGTCCCAGCACTGCCTGGCAAACTATAATAGTGTCCGCCAAAACATATATTTTGTTCTGGGGTGAAATTCCATTGCCAAAATAGCAATACTATAAATCAGTGGTTTCAGCTGTGGCTGGCCAAGTTTCATAGTGTCCTGCAAAGGATATATTTTGTTCTGGGGTGAAATTCATTTGCCAAAATAGCGATACCATAAATTAGTGGTTTCAGCTGTGGCTGGCAAACTATAATAGTGTCCGCCAAAACATATATTTTGTTCTGGGGTGAAATTCAACTGCCAAAATAGCAATCCCCTAAATCTGGTGTCCCAGCACTGGCTGGCAAAATAGAATAGTGTCCGCCAAAACATATATTTTGTTCTGGGGTGAAATTCAATTGCCAAAATAGCAATACCATAAATCAGTGGTTTCAGCTGTGGCTGGCCAAGTTTCATAGTGTCCTGCAAAGGATAGATTTTGTTCTGGGGTGAAATTCAATTGCCAAAATAGCAATACCATAAATCAGTGGTTTCAGCTGTGGCTGGCAAACTAGAATAGTGGATTAAAAAGAGGAATTTTTAAAGGGCTCACCCCCTTGTATACACAGAATAGGTGCTCACTCTCCTTGGGCTATACACCTCGCCCGAATGTAGGTATAGGTAAAAGAGCAATAGGATGTGGGGAGGGCACTCAATATTTGGGCCAAATAATGTGAAGAGATATTTGTGGAAATATGAAAATAATATTTATTTATCGGCTATTAAAAACAATTAAAAATAAGAGTAAAAAATTAGATATACAAAGTTGTTAGTATCAAATACTGTGCAAATGGTAGCAATAGCAGGCTGTCTGCCGTATCTATAATCTGAATAGATGTGTATTCACAAGTGGATTGTCAGCAAGTATCTGAGAAATATATATAAATTATATATATATCTCAACAGATATCTATAGATTAGGACAGTCCGTCTTCCTCTATGTCAATGTGGTGTAAAATACAAAAAATGTCCGTATTCGTAGAGGTGAGATAACCTTCTTTGGTTCTTGTAGTTAGTGCAGTAATGTGTCTGCTAAGACAAACTTTCTTTTTCTTAGTAGCTGTCTTATATAGAAGAAAGTATCTTTGCCAAAAATCGCTTAAAAAGGGTGGTTATATCGTTAAAAAGAATAATTATATCCAGTCCACTTCATATTATTCCCTGTTTCTGGGAGCAATGTCCGGTGTAACAGACTTTCTTTTGCTTAATAGTGGTCTTATAACCGAAGTATCTTCCCCGGATAGGTTATATCACTATTAACAACAATTGTATCCACATCATAGTACTTGCTGTTTATGGGAGCAAAAGAGAGGATGCCGCACTGGCTACGTTACCACTCGGTCGGCGGCTGTGCGCGCGATATCCCTCACATGGATTATTGCATGTAGTCCGGTTCTCGGTCTTTGTGTTATAATAGAAAATACCCGCGGCGTCCCGCGTGTTGCTGGAGGTGAAGGATTAGGGACTGAGCGCTCAGTGAAATCGGAATGTGCAATCTTTTTTCATTGATGATGCTGGTTCCTCCTAAACGCGTTTCGGGACATACGGTCCCTTCCTCAGTAGGTTGCCAGCATCAATAATCGTGCGCTTTTTAAAGGGGCATCAATTTGAAAACGACCAGTGAGGTCTTGAGTGAGGTCACTGATAGGGTTGGATTATCGCTTTGATTGACAGCTCACTCATCTTTTTTTCTCTTTTTTTCTCTTTTTGTTTCAATCTTTATTGTCCATTCTTTCATTTTCAAAAATAAATGTATAAAATGAAGTGGTCAGTTTCAGATAAGAGAAGGTTATTAATAAGAACTGTCATAAATTAATACTAGGTGTAAAACTCAAAGAACAACAAAAACACCTAGTGATCTTTTAGATGAGATCACTGGTGGGGTTGGGTTATCTCTTTGATTGGCAGTTATTTTTTCTCTTTTTTTCTTTTTTTATATATATCCATCTTTATTGTGCGTTCCTTCATTATCGCAATAAGATCACTAGTGGGGTTAGATTATCTTTATGATTGACGGCTATATGTTTCTTCTTTTTTCATTCTTTTTTATTATTCATTCTTCCATTCGATACCATATGAAACATTTATAGAAATATGTATAAAAATAAAAATAGAAATAAAAATATAAAAAAAACAAGATTTCTGATGTAAGCTGTTATTCATTATGCCTGAGTATCGAATCACCATGTTATATGACAGAAATAAAATATGAGGTTGCAAGATCAATAAAGTATATGTGTATATTTCAATATCTCAATATACCAATACATGTATGGGGGGCTTCAGTATCTTGGGCTCTAATAGAAACTAATCTGTAATTTAAAACTTGATTTGATTTGATGATGCTGGCAACCCACTGAGGAAGGGACCGTATGTCCCGAAACGCGTTTGGGAGGAACCAGCATCATCAATGAAAAAAGATTGCACATTCCGATTTCACTGAGCGCTCAGTCCCTAATCCTTCACCTCCAGCAACACGCGGGACGCCGCGGGTATTTTCTATTATAACACAAAGACCGAGAACCGGACTACACGTAATAATCCATGTGAGGGATATCGCGCGCACAGCCGCCGACCGAGTGGTAACGTAGCCAGTGCGGCATCCTCTCTTTTGCTCCCATAAACAGCAAGTACTATGAAGTGGATACAATTGTTGTTAATAGTGATATAACCTATCCGGGAAGATACTTCGGTTATAAAACCACTATTAAGCAAAAGAAAGTCTGTTACACCGGACATTGCTCCCAGAAACAGGGAATAATATGAAGTGGACTGGATATAATTATTCTTTTTAACGATATAACCACCCTTTTTAAGCGATTTTTGGCAAAGATACTTTCTTCTATATAAGACAGCTACTAAGAAAAAGAAAGTTTGTCTTAGCAGACACATTACTGCACTAACTACAAGAACCAAAGAAGGTTATCTCACCTCTACGAATACGGACATTTTTTGTATTTTACACCACATTGACATAGAGGAAGACGGACTGTCCTAATCTATAGATATCTGTTGAGATATATATATAATTTATATATATATTTCTCAGATACTTGCTGACAATCCACTTGTGAATACACATCTATTCAGATTATAGATACGGCAGACAGCCTGCTATTGCCATCTAATTTTTTACTCTTATTTTTAATTGTTTTTAATAGCCGATAAATAAATATTATTTTCATATTTCCACAAATATATCTTCACATTATTTGGCCCAAATATTGAGTGCCCTCCCCACATCCTATTGCTCTTTTACCTATACCTACATTCGGGCGAGGTGTATAGCCCAAGGAGAGTGAGCACCTATTCTGTGTATACTAGGGGGTGAGCCATTGAAAAATTACTCTTTTTAATCCGTGATTACCTCGATACACCTATCAATTGAGCTCCCCACTAGCATAACATGGATATTTGGAGCCATATGGAAGAAAAATATAAAAAGTTAGAATCATATACTTTTGATACCAGAGCATATTCAGAAAATACACCTAGAACCACCATAGAATTATTAAAAGATCTAGAGAAACTATTATACAAACAATTAAGACGAAAATGGGAAATCAAATCATTAAATCAGTATCTTGAGAGAGATCTAATTCCAAAAGGCTTGAAATTACATAAAGATCCAGCACAGGACTTATCTAGTGAGGACTTCAACAAAGAGTGGGATGATTTCCTAAATAGTCAATCACGGACACTAATGTTAATGATAATCAAAAGACGCACACAAATGTCTGAACAAATTGCAATAGAGATTACAACACTTAAAAATAAGATTGATATATTACCAAAAGATGAAGAATATAAAAAATGGCAAGAACGCATATGTAAAGGATTAGACAATGTAGAGCAAGATATAATGAAGAAAAAAAGTAAGAAATTAAAATCACATGTATCCCAGACATCACAATTGAGTGATATCACTAGACATGAGAACAATAGACTAAATAGGAAAGAGAGGGATACTGAACACAATGAAAGAAACCAAAATCAGGAAGAATTCAATATACCAACATTCAATCGATACGAAACACTATCTAACCAACCTTTTTTAGACCAAACCCCCTCACTACAGGAGCAGGAACAGGGACGCACAGAAATCCCCAGTAGAGAGAGACAACAGGAGGATACCACAACTTCACGATTACAATTTACGTCACAGATATCACAATCACACAATCAGCCCAATGAGAGAAACATTCACGAATCACACCCACGAGAATCACCAACAATTAAGGAGACACGAAGCACAGAATCAGAGAAACCAGTCACAAAACGGAAGAAGATACGAAGAGGAAGAGGTAAACACAAGAAATCCAAGAAAGACACACAGAACACGGAGATACTAGAAGATTGTATTGTAAATTTAAACAAATTTCCCCTCACCACAACACACAAAAAACTTCTAAATAAAGGTTTAAAATTTTCACCGACAGCGTGCCTAGACAAGTTTAATACCTATATAGGAATTGAAAATTTCATCCGTAAACTCTGTCTAAAGAAATATTTTATAAAAAACCCTATTACACAAAATGTCAATGTGACTAATACTCAATATATACATACTGAACTAAAAGAAAAATCGAAGAAATACCCGAGACAAGAAATCAGCCAGGATATAGCTACCTTCAGGAAAAATGTTGAATCTGATATTAGAACTCTAAGAGTAAATACAGTAAGAAATAATCTAACTAAACGTGAGATAGAGGCCATAAAACAAATACAGTCACTACACAATATTATAATTAGACCTGCCGACAAAGGCAGAGCAATAGCAGTACAGGACACAGATAAATACAATGAAGAGTGTATGAGACAACTGTCAGACATTGAGACATACAAGCGATTAAGGACCCAACTGTAGAATTTTATGAAGACCTGTTACAATATTGCGATAAAGGTAAAAAAATTGGAATTTTAACAGAGAACGAATATAACTACATCACTATTACTCCAAAAAGACTACCTGTATTCTACTGCCTTCCTAAGATCCATAAGAATCATGACAAACCCCCTGGACGTCCAATAATTTCAGGTATTGGATCTATAACCTCCAATTTATCACAGTACATAGACAGATTATTACAGCCCATAGTAAAATATACCCCTTCATACATCAAAGATACGACAGATATTGTTTCAGTTCTTGAAAAAATACAATTTGAAGAGGAATGGATTTTAGCAACTCTAGACATTTCCTCACTTTATACTGTTATTCACCATGAGCAGGGAATTCAAGTGCTCAACTCACAACTATTTAAAAATAGCCAGATGGAAGAAGACCAGATACAGTTCTTGAGTGAGGGTGTACATCACATCCTCACTCACAACTATTTTTTCTATGGGTCCAATTTCTATCTTCAGAAACGAGGAACCGCCATGGGTACCAGGTTCGCCCCCAGTTATGCCAACTTATTTATGGCAGAGTGGGAAGCACAGACCATTACCCCGCTCCTTGGGGCGGACCTGGTACTCTGGCGTCGATCTATCGACGACATTATTCTTATTTGGAAGGGCACAGAAGATGCTCTAACACAATAGCAGACATAGCAGAACTAGAGAGGGTTCAGAGGAGGGCAACTAAAGTAATAACTGGAATGAGGGATCTACAGTACCCTGAAAGGTTATCAAAATTAGGGTTATTCACTTTAGAAAAAAGACGACTGAGGGGAGATCTAATAACTATGTATAAATATATCAGGGGTCAGTACAGAGATCTGTCCCATCATCTATTTATCCCCAGGACTCTGACTGTGACAAGGGGACATCCTCTGCGTCTGGATGAAAGAAGGTTTGTACACAAACATAGAAAAGGATTCTTCACTGTAAGAGCAGTGAGACTATGGAACTCTCTGCCTGAGGAGGTGGTGATGGTGAGTACAATAAAGGAATTCAAGAGGGGACTGGATTTATTTCTGGAGTGTAGTAATATTACAGGCTATAGCTACTAGAGAGGGGTCGTTGATCCAGGGAGTTATTCTGACTGCCTGATTGGAGTCGGGAAGGAATTTTTTTTTCCCCTTAAGTGAGGAAAATTGGCTTCTGCCTCACAGGGGTTTTTTGCCTTCCTCTGGATCAACTTGTAGGAAACAGGCCGAACTGGATGGACAAATGTCTTTTTTCGGTCTTATATACTATGTTACTATGTTACTATGTTACAATGGATACAACAATTAAACAACAATACCCAAAATCTAACATTTACAAGTAACATCAGCCGATTAAATATAGAATTCCTAGATCTCAATATAACAGTTAGTAACCAAAAACTGTTATGTAGCACATATCACAAACCGGTGATGAGAAACAGCTATATACTCTATTCGGGCTGTCACCTTCCTCGTTGGTTATTAAACGTTCCAACTAATCAATTTAGACGCCTAAAAAGAAATTGCACACAAGCGGAACAATTTGAAAAAGAAGCAGTAGAATTGAGCAAACAGTTTATAGCCAAGAATTACCCACATGAAATCATCAATACATCACTAGAAAGGGTTAAATTGATGAAGAGAGAAGAATTCTTTAGCACTAAATCAAAAGAAACAAATCAAGAGGTGGGATTACGCATAATATTACCATATAATGCCCAATATAGGCATATTGAAAGGATAATTCATAAACATTGGTCCCACCTGCTACAAGATAAAACTCTTGGTCCAATTTTAACACCCAAACCAAAAATCTGTTACACTAGAGCACCAAATTTAGGCTTATTAATAGCACCATCTATAAAAAGAGAGAGATCCCAAATGAAAAAACAAAATTGGCTATTTTCCAAAGGCTTCCACAGATGTGGCATGTGTAGTAACTGTAAATTAACCAAATTCCCGAGAAAGATTGTAGAATACCAATCAACACATAACAATTTCTGTCACAAAATCAAAGATAGCTTGTCATGCAATTCAATGGACATCATTTACATCATCCAATGCCCATGTATGAAACAATATATTGGTCGTACTAAGAGGACATTAAAGATCAGAATTGCTGAACATGTAAACAATATTAGAAAAGGTGTGGAAACTCACTCTTTATCCCTACATTACAAACAGTAACATAACAAGGATCCCACCTCACTACAGTTTGCAGCTCTAATGAAAGTTAGAAGATCATGGAGAGGAGGAGACCATATTAAAAATATGTCAAGGATAGAATCAAGAATGATTTTAGAATTTAACTCCATGATCCCATATGGCCTCAATGCAGAAATGGAGATTTTTGGGTTTATTTAACCATGGACGTTGGGCCGATGGGGGACGGGGGGGTCGACTGCCAGGCAGTTTATCAGCGCGTCGACCGCCCCTTCCCTGCCGGCTCCACGCCCCTACCCTTCATTACAAATCAAGTTTTACATTACAGATTAGTTTCTATTAGAGCCCAAGATACTGAAGCCCCCCATACATGTATTGGTATATTGAGATATTGAGATATACACATATACTTTATTGATCTTGCAACCTCATATTTTATTTCTGTCATATAACATGGTGATTCGATACTCAGGCATAATGAATAACAGCTTACATCAGAAATCTTGTTTTTTTTAAAATTTTTATTTCTATTTTTTATTTTTATACATATTTCTATAAATGTTTCTGTAACGGACCGTTACGCACACAACTCCGTTTAGGCGATATTCCCTTTTCCGGATAGACCAGCAGCTACTGCAATCACCAACTTCCCGAACAAGAGACACACGAACCCTGGAAGCAGCCGAACAGGAAAAGCAATATGAACAGCTTACACTCCTGGCAATCAGCATACAGTCAAATCCCCCCCAATAACGAGACGACACTTCGTTTTGAGGGTCAAGCAGGAACTCTCTCCTGGGGCATACAGCCTCTTTTATTTACACTCCACAAACATAGTACGGCCCACAGGGGTTTGAAATACAACCAATCAATCCGTACAATAAACACAGACACTCCCACACAAAATACAGCGACCAATCAACATACAGCCAGATATATCACAACCCCACATGGCTGGTCCATTGTGGGTGCTGATTAGGTCACAGCAATGTCCATTGTGAATATTGATTAGGTCACAGGCGATGTCCATTGTGAATGGTGATTAGGTCACAGGTAATGTCCATTGTGAATGTTGATTAGGTCACAGCAATGTCCATTGTGGATGTTGATTAGGTCACATGTCCATTGTGAATGCCAACTGTCATTGGGGCCATAGTCGCAGGGTAAGAGGCTAGCAAGCATGCCTCTCCAATGCCCAGGGATACATGGCAGTTTGTCACACTAGTCCCCATACCTCAGGACAAGTTTCCGGCAGCCTGGGAAGGCCCAAACCTTGTGCAACAATGGCTCAATGCCAGACTGTACCTGGTCCCCCTTGACCGCGCCTGGAGAAGGCCAACAGCTCTTGGAGGACCAGCGGTCCTAGCTGGGGCCAACCCTCCACCACTTCCGGGAATTGTTCAACTGCAAGGACAGAGTCCACCATAATACCCTGAAGTATGCCCCTGCCACTTTTAAGTGGATGGTAAACAAGCTGCTGAAGGGACTCGAAGGGTGTACAGCCATCTTTGGTCCGACATGGGTGGATCCCTGAGAGCATCTGGAGCGGGTGCTCAGGCAGATCCGCCAGGCAGGCTTCAACATTAAGCCAGAAAAGTGCCAGCGGGACACAAACAAGGTCCACTTCCCAGGGCACCGGGTAGGCGGGAAAGCCTTGGAACCGGAGCCCGGGAAAGTGGATGCTATCACATCCTGCCTCACCCTCAGGGCCAAGAAACAGGTGATGTCTTTACTAGGAACTGCCAGGTACTATAGGAGGTTCATGCCCCACTATAGTAGCCTGGCGAGGCCACGGATGGACCGTACCAGGAAGAAGCTGCCCTTCGCAGTTGATTAGACAAACAACTGCGAGATGGCTTTCCAGGTGCTGATGGCCGACCTTTCCAGCTTCCCTGTACTATAGGCAGCAGGCTTCATGCGGCCGTTTACAGTACTGACCGACGCCAGTGGTTTTGGCCTCAGTGCCATGCTCAGTCAGGTCGACTGTATGGGTTAGGAACGAATAGGAGGTTGCTACGCTGGAGCCTCGCACTCCAGCAGTACCACTTTGCCATTCGCCACAAGAAGGGCCATGACCACGGGAACACCGACGGGATATCTCGGCAAGGAGAGGGTGCAGATGGGCGCATGGGGGAACACAGGAATATGCTGCCCCCTAGCGCCCTCTAAAGGGGGGAGGTGTGAGGAATGTGGAGTCATTTGCTGTCAACTAGCAGAGGAAAAAGGCCCGCAGTTGCCCCTGCTTCAAAACAGACCACGTGTCTAAAGTTCACACCCTACTGAGCCAGCATAAGTTCATAAGGGATTATAAATTGACCGTCCATCGCATAAATAAACCGGTTACATATCTACCACCCTGGGGACTGAGACGGGAGTTCTCTTGGCCTTCCTTTGTGGGTAGTGGGCAAGGAAGGGGAGATAGGTGGCTATTATACACTAGGCTTTACCCCACTACCCCTGATGAAGCCACATAGTGGCGAAAAATGTTGGGAGGGGGTGTAAGATGGTGTAGCGAGTAACGTTTTAGGCAGTTAACAGTGAGCATTACAAGTGTAGCGCAAGGGTTATCTGAGGGCAAAAAATGTTACAAGTGTATGATTGGCAACCAGCTTTGAATGTGTGATCGATGTGCCTGAACTTGAGTGTGAGGAGAGAAAAAGGGATATACAGTGTTAGTGCATAATAGCCACCTAGGTTCCAACTGAGCTATAGCGTGTGTAACTATGTGAGAAATTTCCAGGGCGGCTGATACAAGCGTGTGACCTGAAAGTCAAATTGGTCAAGCGCAAACAGACTGCTAATTAAAGCCCTACTGGTTCACAACACAAGCCAAGCTCTTTGAAACAGTTGATACATGTGTGTAGCCTGTAACTAAATTGCAGGCCGCACACAGATAGACTGTTAAATCATGTGGCACCTTTCACTGTGATAAAAGATAATACCCAACTCCCACAAATACCTAATTCAGGCTACAGCACACGGTGGTATTTAACATGCCCCTGCAAATTGTAGTGGTGTGCCAATCATTGACACTATATTACCTCAATCATCTATACAAATAGTGCAACTGTGGGTGACTGTACGTTAGTTTAGATACCATAAGTCCCTTAGTTGCCGCTAGCGGCCGCTAGTAGCTACTAATTAAATTGGTCTCACTGCTACTAATATTTTTATATCGTGAACGGCGAACGCGAAATTTCCGCAAATGTTCGTGAACGGGCGAACCGCCATAGACTTTAATAGGCAGGCGAATTTTAAAACCCACAGGGACTCTTTCTGGCCACAGTAGTGATGGAAAAGTTGTTTCAAGGGGACTAACACCTGGACTGGGTTTTAATCCATAAAGGGCATAAATCACCTAACATTCCTAAATTGTTCGGAATAAGTTGATTTAAAACATCCAGTGTGTGTATACGATCAGATATGATGTTGTATCGATCAGGTAGTGTAAGGGTTACCCCCGCTTCACAGCGACAGACCTAACTGTGACAGACCAAACTCCCCGTTTAACACACCGCAAACAGTTCATTTGCACAACTGCAAACTCCCCATTTGCACAAGGTTGGATACCAAGCTAGCCATGTCCCGTTCCTTGTCCTCACTGACGTCATTAAAGGTCTCTTCCTCGCGCAATGTACTGTGCCACCCTATATGAGTGATGTGTTCAGTAATCAGTAGTACTATTTTTATCAATTTAATGCCTGTTACGTCGCCTATCAGGGGAATAGATTTTAGGAACCGGGAGATGGAAAAAGAAGTTTGGTCGGTCCTCTTACTTCCAATTTGGGGCACTGCGCGTGCGCTGTGCAATGTATTGTGCAACCCTATATGAGTAGTGTGTTAAGTAGTACTATTCTTATCAGTTTAATCCCTGTTACGTCCCCTATCAGGGGACGTGTATCGAATAGATTTTAGGAACCGGGAGATGGAAAAATAAGCTTGGTCAGTCCTCTTACTTCCAATTTGGGGCACTGCGCATGCGCCTTGCAATGTCCTGTGCAACCTTATATGAGTGGTGTGTTAACTAGTACTATTCATCTTAGTTTAATCCCTGTTACGTCCCCTATCAGGGGACGTGTATCGAATAGATTTTAGGAACCAGGAGATGGAAAAATAAGCCTGGTCGGTCCTCTTATTTCCAATTTGGGGCACTGTGCGTGTGCCATGCAATGTTCTGTGCAACCTTATATGAGTGGTGTGTTAACTAGTACTATTTTTAGCAGTTTATTCCCTGTTACGTCCCCTATCAGGGGACGTGTATAAAATAGATTTTTAGGAACAGGGAGATGGAAAAAGAA